>JAVHZZ010000009.1:19442970-19450470 GCA_036250195.1 Mixophyes australis | reverse complement strand
ACAAGAAATTAACATCAGGAAAAGGTTTATAATGTTGTCGGTTACAAGGCTGGATGGTCTTCACTCTTTGGTATCTTTGTGTCAATCAGAAAAGGTGCAGGCACATCATTACCAAGCAATCACCCCTACAGAGGTGGTCAGTCTCACTCCACCCCCCCAGAGAGACCTCTTCATACAATCCCACATCTGCACTTCCAACCTCAGCTTTGCACAAGTGACCTGCAGAGCACACTATCATCAGGGTCATCGGCACCAATAAATAGGCAGCTTGTGCTCAGCAGGAGGTGGGGGAGGGTGGAGAGAGCGATGCTAAGTGTCAGACACATGTCTGCAGGGGGAGGGGAAGTACTAACTGGGAAATTAAGCTGCGGACTTGTAAGCAAGGGAAAACCCTCCAACCAATATTGATGTGTGATTGGATCGTTTTAGCCAAAGTATTGCAATGTGCTTTACAGGACTAGACTGGGGACCCATCAAGATATCGGGGCCAAATTAAAGCCAGTATCATCTCAGTCAGCCACCTTTATATGCAGAGTGAAGGTAACGTTATCAGCAAATAATACAGATCATCATCTATTTATTTATATAGCGCCACTGATTCCATAGCTGTACAGAGAACTCGCTCACATCATTTCCTGCCCCATTGGAGCTTACAGTCTAAATTCCCTAACACACAGACACAGGGAGAGGGAGAGACTAGGGTCAATTTTTGATAGCAGCCAATTAACCTATCAGTATGTTTTTGGAGTGTGGGAGGAAACCCACGCAAACACGGGGAGAACACACATACAAACTTCATGGTCAGGAATTGAACTCATGACCCCAGAGCTGTGAGGCAGAAGTGCTAAAAACTGAGCCACCGCGCTGACGAATTATGTGTGGAAGGTTCGTTAGCATAAATGTCTTGAGTGTAAGATGTATCTGAGAAGTGTGGGGAGGGATTTGCATCCGCAAAAGTGGGTCTCTTGAAAACTCACAAAATCAGCCCTAGCACCCAAACATGTTTTCAGGGCCAGAGTACCTCTTGCTCACGGAGATGAGGCCCCAAGCATTAAAAGAGCATATTATAAAACATAACGTATAGCA
The DNA here is from genome assembly GCA_036250195.1 of Mixophyes australis. Classification (NCBI taxonomy): domain Eukaryota; kingdom Metazoa; phylum Chordata; class Amphibia; order Anura; family Limnodynastidae; genus Mixophyes; species Mixophyes australis. Next base: position 19,449,384 of record JAVHZZ010000009.1, on the reverse strand, counting down.
CAATGTGTGCAGCTAATGTACTGAGAGTTTTCCTACTACTATTACTCACAGGAGATTCCCCATGTAGACAATTAATTACACTACTTGCACCCAAACCTAAACACTGCCGGCAAAAGGTGCCGGTGTGTTTGCATTTCCCCAGACACAAATCCTGCCGCGCCGACGCAATCTCTGGCTCCCTGAATACCCAATACCAAACTTTATATACAAAACAGAAAAGTTTAGTTCAACACATGAAGACAAATAAGCAATTCTATGTGTTTCCCTTGCATGAAGAGGGTCTTTACTGCACACAATGTTTAATTGTGCTCGTTAGCGCCACCTGGTGGAGAAGCATTTTTTGTCCATTAGCAACACAATTTCATTACAAGCCAACAGAATTATGTAGGATAAATGAAATTAATTTTATTTTTACTGAATTTTATTTACATCCGTGAGGGAATTTTAAAGTGGCGTTTCGCTTCGGAAAAACTCTCCTTATTTTAGTTTTTGGTTGTCTGGGGGATTCCCCATGCTTGAATAAGAAGAGAGCGGTTCATTCTGCACAATTTGAAATGGATGGCTAAACAGCAGTCTAATCATAGGCCACATTCACTACACACCGCCTAACTTTGAAGTTTTGAAAGGGACAGCACGGTGGCTTAGTGGTTAGCACTTCTGCCTCGCAGCATTGGGGTCATGAGTTCGATTCCAGACATGGCCATATCTGTGTGGAGTTTGTATGTTCTCCCCGTGTTTGTGTGGGTTTCCTCCGGGTGCTCCGGTTTCCTCCCACACGCCAAAAACATACCAGTAGGTTAATTGGCTGCTATCAAAATTGACCCTAGTCTGTGTGTTTTTGTGTGTGCGATAGGAAATTTAGACTGACGATGACGATGATGAATTTCCCATAACATGCAGTGCTGGTATTCAACCCAGGCTTGCAAACACTTTAAGGCGCTTACAGGAGGTGCATAGAGTAACGTAGAGGCGGCAGATCTTGCTGGTAAGGGGTTTAAAAGTGATTAAAGTCATAATACAAAACTATATGTCTTGTACAGTTCTCTCTGCAATGAGGATTAATCCTATAGCCAGGTGTGGTTACAGGGCAGTAATCCCTCCTATCCTATACTTGGTAGTGCAGAATTATATTATGGAGAACACCAATTAGACTTTAGTAGTTTACTGCAGCCAATCAGCGATAATCCCTAAATGACGCATCTTTTGGGAGCTGGCGCTCTTCATTTTTTTCATAAGAAAGTCATCAACACAGAAAATGAAATGAACAGTGGAACTATATGACAATCACAGCAATAATCACAAGTCTGGTAGGATAAATTGACCCTAGATTTACCTTTTCCATCTGTTGCTGATGCCTCCTGTAGATGCCGGATGGACCTGGTTAGACAGCGAGAATATAAACGCTTTATGCGACGGTAAAACGCACAATTTCCAACCACTGTACCAACAATCTACCACATTAGGGAAAAGGCACCAAACAGCAACCATTTGGGCTTATTTACTAACATAACCTAACGTGTACAACTGCGATGTATTCTATTACAACCAAATGTTAGAGTTTAATTCGTAACAAACACTAGAATGGCCAAAAAAACAAACAAAAAAAACTAATGCCTTATGCGCACACACATACGTTATTAAAAAAACGCAAAAAAGCATAACTTTTTCATGTGTGTAATTCACCGCAAAACGTTCCTTGCAAAATGATCAGCTGTTCAGCGCTCAAAAAAACATAATATGCGGGTGCAGCATACAATGATGTTAGAATTTTTCAAGGTAAGACCGAACAGTTCACTCTCCTCTACAACAAAGTAAAACATGGCACTGAGATTACCGAAAATGTTCTATGTGTTCTTGGATATAATGGTTGGGTGAATACCTCAGCTCACATGCTATGCTTATAGAAATGTATAACTGATTAAATTGATGACAGAGGCAGACAGAACTATATTATAGAGAGTATAGCACGCCATTGACTGTTACCGTGACTTACCATATAACCGGTAACAAGATTGCTCCACAACATAGCAGATCTACCAGGAACAGGATCTCCTTCCACAGCCCGTACTCCGACGTGCCCTGTTCTGTGGATTCTATAATGATGTAGGCGGCATTGGCCAATACCTGGCGATAGGAACAAAGCGTTAATCCCCACACTACAGAAATATCCATATAACTAGGCAGCAATACTTCTGCGGTCAACCAAAAGGAAGAGAACACCAACAATGAAATATATGAGATGTACCTTTTGTAATTAAATCTCTTTATTGAAGGTATCAGATAGGAACGCAGTAACAAAGATCATGTTAGCAAGTGGCGGGCACTAGTTTATGTGTGTTCAAAATGATAATAAAATAGTAACTGAGCAATATTAGAGATGGGTTGGGTAAAGGAGTGTTGGATAGGTAGTGGGCGGTCGCCAGAGATAGACCATGCCAGGAGATAGACCATGCCAGGTAACTTTATAAAGACGGAGAGTAGAATTTATGGTCTGAGAGCAACTATTATCAGAACCATAGAGATAAATAAAATGCATTCTGAGAATAAAATAATGAGTGAGTAAGTTATCCATGGAAGCAAAAACTGAACAAATTAGGGAGGGCACTCAATATATTAATTTAAGGGTGTCCGGCTCTCATCAAGATGCCGCAAGCTGACTTGCAGTGGCATTGTAGATGTGACGGATGATTGTCAGCTCATGGAAGAGGGAGAGAGAGGGGGAAATGAATCTGTACATTATTGACCTTGGTTAGCAGGGCGATGAGCTTAGGACAGTGCCAGTCTGAACATTGCCTCCGACTTAAATTTTAAGAGTATGCATGTAAAATCTTTAAGCAGTGCAAGCAAATACCGGGTTGATAATTAACGTAGTCATGTGATCTGTGGTATGGGAGGTATAGAGTGGTGCAGGAATACAGTATATATTGCAAGTGTAGACCAGCTCTCCATGTAATGAAGTCAACGCTACATGGGGAGGTCTCCCAGAGGCCAAAGCGGACCAGTTATGACCCTGTTCAGGAGTTTTAGACACAATCAGGTGTTTTAGGGTAAGATGGGTGTAGAGGGATCAGGGAGGACACAGTCTTCTCAGCTCCAGTCATAAGGTCACCTCTCCGAGACAATATACCTTTATATCGGAGAGACAGACAAAGTATACGGACTGACAGCAGTCCTACCATCCACTGTAAACACTGTGCTGAGCTATGTATGCTGTGAGCCAGGGAAACCACTGCATGATAATAGGATATATGTGACATCAATCTCTATTCAAATACATTAAGATCTGAAATAATTGTGGGACAAATTAAACATTTAACTACTTATATAAGGAAGCAGCCAGCCTTGTCCCACAACAGGAAACAAACAGGAACTTGTAGATGCCCCAACATCCTGTTTCTTCATTTGAACAATTATTTCACATCATGTTTGCTGCATTGTCTGTTTGTGTGTACATCATTCTGTGTGTGTCTGTCAGTGAGCGTGTATCACTGTGTGGGCGCGTGTCAGTGTGTGTATCACTGTGTGAGTGTGTCAGTGAGCGTGTATTGCTGTGTGTGTATCACTGTGTGAGCGTGTATTGCTATGTGAGTGTATCACTGTGTCAGTGAGCGTGTATTGCTGTGCGAGTGTTCGTGAGCGTGTATTGCTGTGTGTGTGTGTGCATCACTGTGCGAGTGTGTCAGTGAGCGTGTATTGCTGTGTGCATCATTGTGCGAGTGTGTCAGTGAGCGTGTATTGCTGTGTGCAGTGTGCATCACTGTGCGAGTGTGTCAGTGAGCGTGTATTGCTGTGTGTGTGTGTGTATTACTGTGCGAGTGTGTCAGTGAGCGTGTATTGCTGTGTGTGTGTATTACTGTGCGAGTGTGTCAGTGAGCGTGTATTGCTGTGTGTGTGCAGTGTGCATCACTGTGCGAGTGTGTCCGTGAGCATGTATCGCTGTGCGAGTGTATCACTGACCGTGTATTGCTGTGTGTGTGTGTGTATATCACTGTGTGAGTGTATCACTGTGCAAGTGTCAGTGAGCGTGTATTGCTGTGTGTGTATATCACTGTGTGAGTGTATAAGTGTGCGAGTGTCAGTGAGCGTGTTTTGCTGTGTGTGTGTATTACTGTGCTAGTGTGTCAGTGAGCGTGTATTGCTGTGTGAGGGTCAGTGAGCGTGTATTGCTGTGTGAGTGTCCGTGAGCATGTATTGCTGTGTGAGTGTATCACTGTGAGAGTGTATCACTGTGAGAGTGTATCACTGTGAGAGTGTATCACTGTGTGAGTGTATCACTGTGTGAGTGTATCACTGTGTGAGTGTATCACTGTGTGAGTGTATCACTGTGTGAGTGTATCACTGTGTGAGTGTATCACTGTGTGAGTGTATCACTGTGTGAGTGTATCAGTGAGCGTGTATTGCTGTGTGAGTGTCCGTGACCATGTATTGCTGTGTGTGTGTGTGTGTGTGTCAGTGAGCGTGTATTGCTGTGTGTGTGTGTGTGTGTGTCAGTGAGCGTGTATTGCTGTGTGTGTGTGTGTGTCAGTGAGCGTGTATTGCTGTGTGTGTGTGTGTGTGTGTGAGCGTGTATTGCCGTGTGTGTGTATCACCGTGTGAGTGTCCGTGACCGTGTATTGCTGTGTGTGTGTGTGTGTGTGTGTGTGTGTGTGTGTGTGTATATCACTGTGTGAGTGTCAGTGAGCGTGTATTGCTGTGTGTGTGTGTGTATAACTGTGCGAGTGTCAGTGAGCGTGTATTGCTGTGTGTGTGTATAACTGTGCGAGTGTCAGTGAGCGTGTATTGCTGTGTGTGTATAACTGTGCGAGTGTCAGTGAGCGTGTATTGCTGTGTGTGTATAACTGTGCGAGTGTCAGTGAGCGTGTATTGCTGTGTGTGTGTATCACTGTGTGAGTGTGTCCGTGAGCGTGTATTGCTGTGTGTGTGTGTGTGTGTCCGTGAGCGTGTATTGCTGTGTGTGTGTGTGTCAGTGAGCGTGTATTGCTGTGTGTGTGTGTGTGTCAGTGAGCGTGTATTGCTGTGTGTGTGTGTGTGTCAGTGAGCGTGTATTGCTGTGTGTGTGTGTGTGTCAGTGAGCGTGTATTGCTGTGTGTGTGTGTGTGTCAGTGAGCGTGTATTGCTGTGTGTGTGTGTGTGTGTGTGTGTGTGTGTGTGTGTGTGTATTACTGTGCTAGTGTGTCAGTGAGCGTGTATTGCTGTGTGAGGGTCAGTGAGCGTGTATTGCTGTGTGAGGGTCAGTGAGCGTGTATTGCTGTGTGAGGGTCCGTGAGCGTGTATCACTGTGAGAGTGTATCACTGTGAGAGTGTATCACTGTGAGAGTGTATCACTGTGAGAGTGTATCACTGTGAGAGTGTATCACTGTGAGAGTGTATCACTGTGAGAGTGTATCACTGTGAGAGTGTATTACTGTGCTAGTGTTTCAGTGAGCGTGTATTGCTGTGTGAGTGTCCGTGACCATGTATTGCTGTGTGTGTGTGTGTGTGTGTCAGTGAGCGTGTATTGCTGTGTGTGTGTGTGTCAGTGAGCGTGTATTGCTGTGTGTGTGTATCACCGTGTGAGTGTCCGTGACCGTGTATTGCTGTGTGTGTGTATATCACTGTGTGAGTGTATAACTGTGCGAGTGTCAGTGAGCGTGTATTGCTGTGTGTGTGTGTATTACTGTGCTAGTGTGTCAGTGAGCGTGTATTGCTGTGTGAGGGTCAGTGAGCGTGTATTGCTGTGTGAGTGTATCACTGTGTGAGTGTATCACTGTGTGAGTGTATCACTGTGTGAGTGTATCAGTGAGCGTGTATTGCTGTGTGAGTGTCCGTGACCATGTATTGCTGTGTGTGTGTGTGTGTGTCAGTGAGCGTGTATTGCTGTGTGTGTGTGTGTCAGTGAGCGTGTATTGCTGTGTGTGTGTGTGTGTGTGTGTGTCAGTGAGCGTGTATTGCCGTGTGTGTGTGTGTATCACCGTGTGAGTGTCCGTGACCGTGTATTGCTGTGTGTGTGTGTGTGTGTCAGTGAGCGTGTATTGCTGTGTGAGTGTCCGTGACCATGTATTGCTGTGTGTGTGCGTGTGTGCGTGTCAGTGAGCGTGTATTGCTGTGTGTGTGTGTGTCAGTGAGCGTGTATTGCTGTGTGTGTGTGTGTGTGTGTGTGTGTGTCAGTGAGCGTGTATTGCTGTGTGTGTGTATAACTGTGCGAGTGTCAGTGAGCGTGTTTTGCTGTGTGTGTGTGTGTGTGTATTACTGTGCTAGTGTGTCAGTGAGCGTGTATTGCTGTGTGAGGGTCAGTGAGCGTGTATTGCTGTGTGAGTGTCCGTGAGCATGTATTGCTGTGTGAGTGTATCACTGTGTGAGTGTATCAGTGAGCGTGTATTGCTGTGTGAGTGTCCGTGACCATGTATTGCTGTGTGTGTGTGTGTGTCCGTGAGC